>CP107703.1:132500-137500 GCA_025854295.1 Lyophyllum decastes | reverse complement strand
TGTTGGATGCGTTGGGATCGTCGTGTACTAAACTTTTCTTCCCATGGAACTACAAAACGATGGCATTGCTACAATGACGGAGGGTTCTGTGACTGGGGGAATTCGCCAGAGTAGCCATTCGAGTCACTATGCTCGACGATTCCCAGTAAGGGATGTAGAATCAAATCAGTTGAACTTACTTAACTGTACTAAGCTTATCGTGTATAACACAAAGCATACGACGGTGAAACAAATGTGGGACGAATTTCATGCCACCCTGACTGATCAGGAGGCTGCCACTATACGTAAGATTCAGCGCGTTTCTAATCGGAAGTCTAACCCGCATATTTTATTGTGGGTAGTTTCTGATGTTGCGGCTAGCTTTGTACGTCTTGTACATCATGCTACTCGTCAACGAACGTTCACGGTGCGTGAGGCCTTTAGAGAAATGCTTAAAGACTCGAGAGGCGGTTCGAACCCTATTCCCTTTTCGAACCTGGTGACCAGCTCCTGGAGGGTTGCCATCTGGAAACCATGGCGGGATCGTCATAACGTCCCCCGCCCTCCGCCCGTTTCAAGCCCGAGGGAGGAAACTAAGCGACTTGCTTCTTGGAATATTAATGGGTTTCACAGGAAGTGATTTCAAGTCGCTGATTTCTTGACTGAGAATAAAGTAATGGTGTTAGCGCTGCAGGAGACTCTTGTTAGTACTGATCATTACAATATCATAGTCGATGGGTATAATACATACTCAATCCCAAGGGAAGAGGGATTTAGAGGACATGCAATCCTTGTAGATAATCGATTGTCTTCATATCAAATCCCCCATGTTGATAAACACATTCTTCATGTAAAAGTAGCCGGCATTCGACGATTGGGGTCCCCGATCCATGTATTGGGTGTGTACTTGCCTTCTGGTGGGAATTATCGCAAAGAGAGGAGATCCATCCTCACTGTGTGTATAAACCTTGTTGATGCTATTTTTAAAAAGGACAATGGTGCTCTTGTGTACTGTTTGGGGGATTTTAATGACTCCAGCAGCAAGATTGATAAACGTCTTGGTCGTTCTGGCCTTCATGCACTCCGCCGGATGGTGCCAGTTGGTTCTGACATTACCCGCTTTCCTGTGAAAGGGAGGCAGGGTTCATTGGACCATATACTGGCTACTCCTGGAGCAATTGAGGTCACTCGACCACCCAAGATATACCAGTCCTATAATGCCAGCGACCATCGACCTATTGGTGCCTCCATTCGTTCAATTCACGACTCTGAGTGGAGGACCCCGACTAAGACGTTTAGGGTTGATAACAAGGCCGTACAGAAGCATGGGGTGATGCTTACCCGCCATAATAAGTGGGCAGTTCTTGCGGAGAGATCGATTGAGTCTGTAGAATCACTGTCACAAGCTGCAGTTGACTTGTCGAATACTGTGAAGGATGTCTGTATAGAGTATGGAGCCTTCCAGGATGCTCACTGAAGTGTCAAGGACTATTTCCCCCGACGATTGAAGAACCTGCTGGACAAGTATAAGAAGTACTCCTCTGATATTGCCGAAGACATTAAAAACGGCTGCGTTAGCACAGAGAAGGAAAAACTGTACAAGTCTGCCTGTAAGGCCTTCCGTAAGGAACGGCGTAAGGTGGTTGAACAGCAGCAGCGTAATCTCTTCTCCCGATTGGCCGATGATTTCATTGCGCACGACCATAAGAACGTGTGGAGTCGGCTTAGAGCTATAAGTGGGAAAGGTATGGAGCAAATTGTTCCTCCTGTCAGGGATAAGACAGGTAAACTTCTCACCGAAACAGAACACATCTTGAATGCCATTCGACAGCATTATTATGACATTGCTCATGACGATCCTGAAGGACAGTCCAAAGATGCTGGTTACTGGGCGAATATTGACCTTGGACAACCGCATGAAGACATGACAGGGCTTAACTCCGCCCTAACATGGCCTGAAGTGCTTTCGTCTATTCGACGGATGAATCGCAATACATCCCCGGGTAAGGACTTTATGCATGTTAATGTCCTCAAGGTATTGGTGCGAGAGGAATGTATGGAAAAGATCATACAGGCAAACCCTGATTTTGTACGTCCGGATTTTACCCGCGTCGATCTGCCTGAATGGGAACTTCCTTCTGACCCCCTTACACCGATGGGAAAGGCTTTATTTCAAGTCCTTAAGGCTGTATGGGAACATGAGAGCGTACCTGCATTATGGAACGATGTATACGTCGTTAACCTTCTTAAGCCAGGCCAGCTCGACCCAGAGCAGTTAACAAACTACCGAGGTATCTCCCTTATCTCATGTACCTTCAAGGTACTTTTGAGTTTAATGGTTGAATGCCTCTCTGAGGCTGTAGAAAGTCGTAAGATTATAGTCCCAGAGCAAGCCGGTTTTCGAAAGCGTGAGGAGGCGGTGGCACAATTTCTTGCCATTGCTGAGATTGTACGCAGGCGCCAGAACATGGATGCTGCCACATATGCAGTGTTCATAGATTTCAAGAAGGCGTATGACAGGGTCCATCACGAGGGCCTGTATCGAGTCCTGGAGCATTACGGAGTCAGAGGTAAATTTTTACACCTGATTCAAGACATGTATGAGAACTCTCGGATGATCGTACGAGCAGGGGGGTTTGAGACTGAGCCTTTTGACATGCGTCGAGGAAATAGGCAAGGTTGCCCTCTGTCCCCTTTACTGTTTATCCTCTTTATTAATTTCCTATTCCAATCAAATGATTTGCCGGGTGTTCTGGTCCCCCCATTTGGTGCGAGTGAGAAAGCTAAAGGTGGATTATATGCAGATGATATTGCAGCTCTTGCTCCGACTGCTGAAACAGCAATTCAGTCGGGTGAAGCTGTACATCAGTGGGGTGAGGTTTGGGGAATGGATATCAACCTGATCAAAAGCGGTGTGTTGTGCATTTCAGATGATGATGTGGTCCTTGAAATCCACGATAACACAACATATCAAATCAGCCTAGGGGAAATCCCAAAGGTTGACCGCTACAAGTACCTAGGCATTTGGGTAGATAATACCCTTGGCCGATCTAGGGACGGAGATCTAGGTGTCAACAGTGTTGAACATAGTTTTGCCAAGTCGCAATCAGAGAAGGGTATGAGGGCCCTAGGAGCTCTGAAGCCACTGTTGACTGATATGCGGTGTCCTCTACCTCTGAAAGTGTCGATGATTCGCACTTTAGTCATCTCCTTAATGACATATGGTGCCGAATTTATTGCTTTCAAACAAGCCCATTCACAACGAATCCTTAAAGTGGTTCGGACTGCAATGGAGTGGTCTATGGGAATTCGACATTCCATGGACCCAACTTTGGACGACGGATTTGCTCTCTTATATGAACTTGGTCTTCCCTACCCAGAGGCTGAATTATCTTGCCTCAGAGGGAGACTTTATGGCAAGTTGGAATACGGGCCGAAGCTGAAAACTTGGATTCAAAAGCTTCATGACCTGCCAGCACGATCTACTAAAAGAACATGGGTTACTACAAACAAGTTCTGGATCGACTCACTCCTTGCGAGTACGGGTGATGCTGGATTGAACAAATACGCACCTTTTATGAATTTTGAACCTGCGCAACGCTGGATTGGTGCTGGTGAATACGAAGACTACCCAGTTGACTACACCGGTCCTTTGCGTGCCTTAGACTTACCTGCGACGGTAGGTGTGAGGTCTCTGGATGTTCAACCTGTTCGAACCTGGGTTGCATATAGCCATATGTTCGAGTTACATCGCAGAAGTAAGAGCCTGTTCGGTAAACGATGCATAGCCGTAAGTCCTGGCTTACTCTACACAAACAATGAATCGTGTGTACAATTGCCGTGTCTGCCGTCGGAGCTTTAAAGTGTTTACTCGATCGATAACGGTCATGACCGAGAATGCACGTATCAGGGTGTCTACAGCTCGTCGTCGACTCCTGTATCTTTCTGCTGCTTCGGTTGTCTCATTCTATGTTCAGTGTGTCTCAATCTTAATGGCTACCCCCACTAGTGATCGTACAATCTGGTCTGATACTGAGACAAGGGCCGTGTTGGAACATCTGGTTGCACATAAGGCCGAGATCACTGATACTGGCAACTTCAAGAAGAAGACATACACTGCTGCAGCAGAGGCTATTCCAAATCAGACCCGGAAATGGGACCAGGTTGGCAAAAAGTGGCAGGCAGTGAGTTGAAGCCATTATCATGCATTCGAACTGATCATTGATAACATAGTAGTTGAAGGCAACATATCGTGCCATCCAGATATATCGAGACAAATCGGGTGTGCACTGGGATACTCCGGAGGACAGGGATAATATTGGGAAAGGGGCGAACATCACGAGTGACTCGGAAGCAAACATGTGGGACGCGATGATCAACGAAAAGGTGTGCCTGTTTAGACCCATGACAATTCATGACAAGGCTCGATCCCTTCTCTTTTTCCATAGAAATCTCACCCAATGAAGCCGTTCCGCAACAAGGGGTGGCCATGGCTCCGATACATGGAGCAGATCTTACCTGTTGCAGGTGCAACTGGTGCGCATTCCTTCGCTCCAAGTCAAGGTAATCCCGCGCCTTTGACTGGTGAGGGAGATGAAGCACCAGATGCTCAGTTATTACAAACCGCTTCTACTGGTGATGGCATGGATGTCGACTCTACGGGGCAACTCACCGCCTCCGCCTCTACTTCTGCCTCTACCACACAACAACCGTCTGCTAAACGACCACGCACCTCTAGCAATGATAGTATTTCTGCATCCCATAAACATAGCACCGCCCCATCCACTAGCGTGTCATCTCTCTCGGTCCTTCCTGCTGAACATGTCGCAAAAAAGAGATCATCATCAAAGCAGGATACTACTTCTTCCCGATCATCTGCTCGTTCTGCATCATCAGTTCCTACCACCACCTCACAGCGTGTCGCAAAGATGACACCCGCAGTGGCCCTCGTCACTCTCAAAACCAGTGTCGATTCAATGACTGACGCAATCGTGAATAGTGCGAATAAACCTCTTGAGACC
>CP107703.1:115000-120000 GCA_025854295.1 Lyophyllum decastes | reverse complement strand
GTGGAGAGTATCCTCGCGGATACAAAACCGAAACTGAGGGTAGAGGGCCGACAGAGCGTCGCGCCCAACACTGCCGTTTGGGGATGGGAGGGTGAACCTCACAAATTAAAACCGCGCTACCGTCTGATTTGGCCTAGTGACGACAGCGGCGTAAAGCACGTCGCTGCAGTTATGCTAATGAAGGATGCATGGCCGGTGAACATCCTACCAGATGGTGGATTTGGCGCAGGGGTCCGATGGGCTATCACAACCCCAAAGTTGAACATGAAGCTGTTAGCAGCTTGTGTCCCGGAGTTGGAAACGGCACACTCGAACGGAATCGCGTACATCGTGGCGTCCCAACGCTAGTAAGTCAATTTATAGAATTGACTAGATTGGTTACTAATATCAATACTAGTGATGCGGACAGTAAAGCCACGTCGGAATGGATCATCCAGGCCGAATGGCGACGCCCCCTTACTATGGCTCTAGACGTGATATGTACTAGGAAAGAAAGGAAATACGTGCTCATGTGTATCCGAGTAAGTCTCTAGTAAACGCGATCATCTGGGGACAAAGTCACTAAAAGAACTATGGATAGACCTGCACATTTTGTGCACGAGGGGATGTACAGACCCTACTACACCACCCGAGAGACTGCCTGATGCTTAAGCGCGTCAACCGAACCTTGGAAGCTGAACGCCGCAATGATGTAGAAGTTAGAGGCGACGGAATATTCTGGCATGAGGGCGTTCGCAACGTGGGACAGGCCACGCTGTGGGAAATGAAGGACAGGCTCGATGCCGTCGAGAGGGAGTTGGGTGAAGGCAAAAAGGCCAAAGGTGAGAAGACCGGCCCTAAGTCTCACCTTACAGGTGGCAGCGGCCCTCGTGCAAAGGCACCTTACTATAAGGAACGCCTGAACAAGCGCAAGGACGACCCGGCCGCCTAGTCTCCCCTACCTATTAGAGTACAGACTTACATGTACGACAGAACTATGTTTACCCCCCCCCCCCCCACTCAAAAATTTAATATACCATCGTGATCAATCCTCCCGGTGTGATAAATGAGTCTAAGATTATAAGTCTGCAGGGAAAAATAGTGAAGAGAGCTATGCCCAAGTAAGACCTAAGTTGATCAACAAAAATGGTAGACATAAGTAAGTAGATAGTATTAGCTAGTAATTGCGACAGAAGCCGCAAATAGTAATTAGTTATAGTAAGTAAGTAATAACCTGACAGAAGCCAGGACCGGAAAACTGACAGACACTAGGATTAGAGACTGACAGAAGTCAGAATCGAAGACTAACAAAAGCCAGAATTATAAACTGACAGAAGTCAGAAACAGCATTGACAGAGGTCAATAACATGAACGAAGATAGAACGAGATGAGGTTGAGAACTGGGGGATAGATTCCTTGTTACCACAAACCAGTGGTGATAAGTTGGTTGTCAGCATAACTTGAGAGGATGTCTAGATAGGTGTCGGAAAACGAAAGGGGTATACGCGGGCGTATACACTGGAAACTCGCATGAATCGAAGGGCCTAAGTAACGGGCGGGCAAATCCTTGGGGCTGTAGGCAATTGTGGATGGACAAGGGGAGTTGAAGCATGGACGTTGAGTGAACTAATGCCTAAGTTACACTGATCAGCTATGTGGATGCGTTCTCCGGACCTAGCACTCAAAAATTTATAACACTCATGGCACAATACACTTCAAACCAAGGCAACACTGATGTCCCGGCATTACAGGGACGCAATGTACAGTTTGAGGTGACTGAAAACATTGCGTCAATACGAGAGGGGGTTACCTCAAAAGGGAGAAGGGTCCCAAAACGTTGTCAGACAACAGGGTGTGATAGGTTTGTCTTGTTTAACACAGGACAACTCACAATTCCTGAAGTATATACTGAATTGAAAGCATTCCTGAGACCAGAAATGTATCAAGGCATAGTATCACTGACAAAAGTCCAATCAGTTAATAGACCAGTGCGGATAGACATGTATGTCAAAAGCACAGTAGCAGCGGGCCTGACCCGAACTATTAAATCTAAAACAACAGAACGGACAATGAAATTCGTAAGAATGATGAAGGAACGAGGCACTGCCCCAGAAGGGTGGAGGTCAATGGCCCTAAGTAAATGGCGCATAGACGTATTTCGTCCATGGCGTGACCGAAAGCCAGTACCACTAATGTCAATAGTGCCCCCAAAGGAAAAATGGGCGAACAATATAGCTACGTTGAATATCAACGGCTTCCGGTCAAAAGAACTGGAGTTCACTCACTTTTTAGAAACAGAACAAATCAGTATATGTGCAGTACAAGAAACCCTAGCTTCAAAGAGAGCATATCCCATCAAAGTATCAGACTATGTAGTATACACACAGCCTTGGTCAGAAGGGTTCAGAGGGCAAGCGATCTTCGTACGAGGACATCTATCCTCATACGCAGTCAATATCAAACCATACTACATACATATTAAAGTCAGCGGCCTACCAGGCGTCAATAAACCCATTCATGTAATTGCCGTATACCTAGCCTCTGGAGGAAACTTCAGACGAATTAGGAACGAACAAATACGGGAACTTTTGATACTAAACAGGAAGCTAATGACTGACGATGCGGATACAAATATCATAATGTTGGGTGATTGGAACATGGAAGGACAGAAACTGAGCGAAAAACTACAGACCAGTAAAACTGGACTGCAGATATTTGAAACTCGAGGTTCTGCACTATCCCGATTCCCAGCAAATGGTAAACGGCCTCAGGACATTGATCACATAGTGGTCAATAGCAAAGCCCGAGTGCTGTGGAGAAAACCGCGAGTTCTGCGAAATTATGGTATAAGCGATCATAGACCAGTAGTTAGTGCCCTTAGGATGGTCATAATCGATGATACACCCCCCATCCCCACTTGGCGCTATGACACAAATGCCATAAAAAGATATGCCAGAGAAATGGTATACGATAATAGATGGAAGGCTCTCCCAGTTGAAGAATGCAAGGACCGGGAATATCTGGATAAAGCAACAGAAGCTTTTACAAAAACAATGGACACTGTGGCAAAAAACCTAGGGGTAAAAAAGCTCAGTGTACCAGAGAAGCCTTGCTTCCCAGCAAAACTAGTCAGAGCACTAGAGCGACGGAACAAGGCAGCAGAGGACCTATCAGAGGCAAGCCAAAAAGACCGGACCCCCTCAAAAAAGATAGTAGACAAATTCATGAAGGCCCAAAAAGTGTACAAGGAAATGCACGATACCTGGAAACTCAAGAATGAATATAAAATAGTGGGCTATACATGCAAGGACATCAGAGGATGTGAATATAAAGCACTATGGTCACGGCTAAGGGCAAAAATCAGTCATGAAGGTGCAACACAAGCAGTGAACCCAGTGAAGAATAAAGCTGGAAAACTGTGTACCACGATTGACGATATACTAGATGCGATAGCTGAACACTATGACTCCCTAGCAAATGATGACCCAGGCGAATCTCAGAACGAAGAGCACTGGAAAAACATCGACATGGGAGAACCGAGGAAATTGATGGAATTGGATCATGACATACAGTGGCCAGAAGTACTACTGTCCATCCGACGTATGAATAGAAATACAGCGGTGGGTAAGGATGAAATCCACATCAATGTCCTAAAGGAATTACAGTTTGAGGAATGTATGCAGACCATACTGGAAAAATACCCAAAAATGACAAGACCAGAACGTGTCAAATTTGCGTTACCAGAGTGGGAACTACCAATGGCACCTAAAACGCCAATGGGAAAAACATTCTTTGCAATACTGAAAATGGTATGGAAACTAGAACAGACCCCGACATCATGGGATGAGGTACTAATTACGAACCTCTTCAAAGCTGGTAACCCAGAACTATTGGTGAACTATCGAGGAATAAGTCTGGTCTCAGTAGCCTTCAAAGTCCTACTTGGAGTAATAGGTGACAGACTGTCAGTAGCATGTGAAGCAGCCGATATTATAGTCCCAGAACAAGCAGGATTCCGAAGGCATGAAGAAGCAGTTGCTCAATATATAGCAATGGCAGAAATAGTTAGACGACGCCGAATCAAAGGAATGTCAACGTACGGAGTATTTATTGACTTCAAGAAAGCGTATGACAAAGTCCACCATGAAGCAGTCTACCGAATACTGCACCACATGGGTGTGAGAGGGAAAGTCCTCAATATCATCAAAGCGATGTATAGAAACTCACAAATGACGGTGAGAGCAGGAGGACGTACATCGCGAACATTTGGAATGAAAAGGGGAAACAGACAAGGCTGTCCTCTATCGC
Organism: Lyophyllum decastes; assembly: GCA_025854295.1. NCBI lineage: Eukaryota > Fungi > Basidiomycota > Agaricomycetes > Agaricales > Lyophyllaceae > Lyophyllum > Lyophyllum decastes. Next base: position 115,713 of record CP107703.1, on the reverse strand, counting down.
CATTGTTGTTCATACTGTTTGTGAACTACCTGTTGGATGAAGCATCTGCAGGAGGGGTAAGCGTCCCCGGAGTTCCAAAAACAGTCAGAGGAGGTCGGTGTGCTGGAGGACAGTATGCCGATGACCTTATAGGCCTCGAAGAAACGGTAGGAGCAGCACAACAATTCTGCTTGAACGTCGAAAAGTGGGGCCTAAAGTGGGGAATGGAACTGGGTATTCCTAAATGTGGAATACTCCTCTGGTCAGACAAAGAGGAGGAAAGAGGGCTATACTTGAAATCTGTATTCCCTACCCAAGAAGGCGACCTCCCCATAGTCAAATCCTACAAGTACCTGGGCATAGAGATGCTAGAGAACCTAGGAATTGACAGAGATAATGAAATGACACATTGTGTAAAACAAGCGGAAAAGGGAGAAAAGGTAGTGAATGCACTACGCCCAATATTGGTGGACCGCACATGGCCACTTCCTATCAAAGTAGCTTTGATTAGGACGCTGTTAATTTCAAAAATGGTATATGGATCTGAATGGGTGGGATACAAACAATCCCATGCTGCCCCAATGCAAAGAGTATTGAACAAAGCCATTAGATGGGCAATGGGAAACTCAAGCAAATCGGTAGCACAAGAACCATTCACCCTGTGCTATGAACTAGGAATACCGACCATTGAAGAGGAACAAGCCTCCCTTAGAGCGAGACTGAGTGCCAAACTA
>CP107703.1:107500-110000 GCA_025854295.1 Lyophyllum decastes | reverse complement strand
CTTGTTTGATGTCGCCCTCGCAATGTACACATTGGCGTTTTCGCCATCTGCTTTCATTTGTGTGAACCGACCTGAACCCTGATATCCATTAATGTTCTGGTGCTTCTTTTGAAGCTTATTTGATTTACGGATTATTGCGCGAGTTGGTAGCGCTACACCTTGTGCGTCCCACAATACATACCCCTTTGTTAGGGCTAGTGTAGGGGCTGGCGGCCCTGTGGTACAATAGTCTTGGTGGTATGCCCTATCGTGCACGATGGGTCCCAGTTGAATGCATGATGATAATCGGCTTGCCACGCCTTTTATAGTATTGTTGGATGCGTTGGGATCGTCGTGTACTAAACTTTTCTTCCCATGGAACTACAAAACGACGGCATTGCTACAATGACGGAGGGTTCTGTGACTGGGGGAATTCGCCAGAGTAGCCGTTCGAGTCACTATGCTCGACGATTCCCAGTAAGGGATGTGGAATCAAATCAGTTGAACTTACTTAACTGTACTAAGCTTATCGTGTATAACACAAAGCATACGACGGTGAAACAGATGTGGGACGAATTTCATGCCACCCTGACTGCTCAGGAGGCTGCCACTATACGTAAGATTCAACGCGTTTCCAATCGGAAGTCTAAGCCGCATATGTTATTGTGGGTAGTTTCTGATGTGGCGGCTAGCTTTGTACGTCTTGTACATCATGCTACTCGTCAACGAACGTTTACGGTGCGTGAGGCCTTTAGAGAAATACTTAAAGACTCAAGAGGCGGTTCGAATCCTATTCCCTTTTCGAACCTGGTGACCAGCTCTTGGAGGGTTGCCATCTGGAAACCATGGCGGGATCGTCATAACGTCCCCCGCCCTCCGCCCGTTTCAAGCCCAAGGGAGGAAACTAAGCGACTTGCTTCTTGGAATATCAATGGGTTTCACAGGAAGCGATTCCAGGTCGTTGATTTCTTGACTGAGAATAAAGTAATGGTGTTGGCACTGCAGGAGACTCTTGTTAGTACAGACCATTACAACATCATAGTTGATGGGTATAATACATACTCAGTCCCGAGGGAAGAGGGATTTAGAGGACATGCAATCCTTGTAGATAATCGATTGTCTTCATATCAAGTCCCCCATGTTGATAAACACATTCTTCATGTAAAAGTAGCCGGCATTCGACGATTAGGGTCCCCAATTCATGTATTGGGTGTATACTTACCTTCTGGTGGGAATTATCGCAGAGAGAGGAGATCCATCCTTACTATGTGTATAAACCTCGTTGATGCTATTTTTAAAAAGGACAATGGTGCTCTTGTGTACTGTTTGGGGGATTTTAATGACTCCAGCAGCAAGATTGATAAACGTCTTGGTCGTTCTGGCCTTCATGCGCTTCGTCGGATGGTGCCGGTTGGTTCTGACATTACCCGTTTCCCTGTGAAAGGGAGGCAGGGTTCGTTGGACCATGTACTGGCTACTCCTGGAGCAATTGAGGTCACTCGACCACCCAAGATATACCGGTCCTATGATGCCAGCGACCATCGACCTATTGGTGCCTCCATTCGTTCAATTCACGACTCTGAGTGGAGGACCCCGTCTAAGACATTTAGGGTTGATAACAAGGCCGTACAGAAGCATGGGGTGATGCTGACCCGCCATAATAAGTGGGCAGTTCTTGCGGAGAGATCGATCGAGTCTGTAGAATCACTGTCACAAGCTGCAGTTGACTTGTCGAATACTGTGAAGGATGTCTGTATAGAGTATGGAGCCTTCCAGGATGCTCACCGAAGTGTCAAGGACTATTTCCCCCGACGATTGAAGAACCTGCTGGACAAGTATAAGAAGTACTCCTCTGATATTGCCGAAGACATTAAGAACGGTTGCGTTAGCACAGAGAAGGAAAAACTGTACAAGTCTGCCCGTAAAGCCTTCCGCAAGGAACGGCGTAAGGTGGTTGAACAGCAGCAGCGTAATCTCTTCTCCCGATTAGCCGATGATTTCATTGCGCACGACCATAAGAACGTGTGGAGTCGGCTTAGAGCTATGAGTGGGAAAGGTATGGAACAAATTGTTCCTCCTGTCAGGGATAAGACGGGTAAACTTCTCACTGAAACAGAACACATCTTAGATGCCATTCGACAGCATTATTATGACATTGCTCATGACGATCCTGAAGGACGGTCTAAGGATGCTGGTTACTGGGCGAATATCGACCTTGGACAACCGCATGAAGACATGGCAGGGCTTAACTCCGCCCTTACATGGCCTGAAGTGCTTTCGTCTATTCGACGGATGAATCGCAATACATCCCCGGGTAAGGACTTTATGCATGTTAATGTCCTCAAGGTATTGGTGCGAGAGGAATGTATGGAGAAGATCATACAGGCAAACCCTGATTTTGTACGTCCGGATTTTACCCGCGTCGATCTGCCTGAATGGGAGCTCCCTTCTGACCCCCTTACACCTATGGGAAAGGCCTTATTTCAAGTCCTTAAAGCTGTATGGGAACATGAGAGCGTGC
>CP107703.1:90000-95000 GCA_025854295.1 Lyophyllum decastes | reverse complement strand
TTGAACATGAAGCTGTTAGCAGCTTGTGTCCCGGAGTTGGAAACGGCACACTCGAACGGAATCGCGTACATCGTGGCGTCCCAACGCTAGTAAGTCAATTTATAGAATTGACTAGATTGGTTACTAATATCAATACTAGTGATGCGGACAGTAAAGCCACGTCGGAATGGATCATCCAGGCCGAATGGCGACGCCCCCTTACTATGGCTCTAGACGTGATATGTACTAGGAAAGAAAGGAAATACGTGCTCATGTGTATCCGAGTAAGTCTCTAGTAAACGCGATCATCTGGGGACAAAGTCACTAAAAGAACTATGGATAGACCTGCACATTTTGTGCACGAGGGGATGTACAGACCCTACTACACCACCCGAGAGACTGCCTGATGCTTAAGCGCGTCAACCGAACCTTGGAAGCTGAACGCCGCAATGATGTAGAAGTTAGAGGCGACGGAATATTCTGGCATGAGGGCGTTCGCAACGTGGGACAGGCCACGCTGTGGGAAATGAAGGACAGGCTCGATGCCGTCGAGAGGGAGTTGGGTGAAGGCAAAAAGGCCAAAGGTGAGAAGACCGGCCCTAAGTCTCACCTTACAGGTGGCAGCGGCCCTCGTGCAAAGGCACCTTACTATAAGGAACGCCTGAACAAGCGCAAGGACGACCCGGCCGCCTAGTCTCCCCTACCTATTAGAGTACAGACTTACATGTACGACAGAACTATGTTTACCCCCCCCCCCCCCCACTCAAAAATTTAATATACCATCGTGATCAATCCTCCCGGTGTGATAAATGAGTCTAAGATTATAAGTCTGCAGGGAAAAATAGTGAAGAGAGCTATGCCCAAGTAAGACCTAAGTTGATCAACAAAAATGGTAGACATAAGTAAGTAGATAGTATTAGCTAGTAATTGCGACAGAAGCCGCAAATAGTAATTAGTTATAGTAAGTAAGTAATAACCTGACAGAAGCCAGGACCGGAAAACTGACAGACACTAGGATTAGAGACTGACAGAAGTCAGAATCGAAGACTAACAAAAGCCAGAATTATAAACTGACAGAAGTCAGAAACAGCATTGACAGAGGTCAATAACATGAACGAAGATAGAACGAGATGAGGTTGAGAACTGGGGGATAGATTCCTTGTTACCACAAACCAGTGGTGATAAGTTGGTTGTCAGCATAACTTGAGAGGATGTCTAGATAGGTGTCGGAAAACGAAAGGGGTATACGCGGGCGTATACACTGGAAACTCGCATGAATCGAAGGGCCTAAGTAACGGGCGGGCAAATCCTTGGGGCTGTAGGCAATTGTGGATGGACAAGGGGAGTTGAAGCATGGACGTTGAGTGAACTAATGCCTAAGTTACACTGATCAGCTATGTGGATGCGTTCTCCGGACCTAGCACTCAAAAATTTATAACACTCATGGCACAATACACTTCAAACCAAGGCAACACTGATGTCCCGGCATTACAGGGACGCAATGTACAGTTTGAGGTGACTGAAAACATTGCGTCAATACGAGAGGGGGTTACCTCAAAAGGGAGAAGGGTCCCAAAACGTTGTCAGACAACAGGGTGTGATAGGTTTGTCTTGTTTAACACAGGACAACTCACAATTCCTGAAGTATATACTGAATTGAAAGCATTCCTGAGACCAGAAATGTATCAAGGCATAGTATCACTGACAAAAGTCCAATCAGTTAATAGACCAGTGCGGATAGACATGTATGTCAAAAGCACAGTAGCAGCGGGCCTGACCCGAACTATTAAATCTAAAACAACAGAACGGACAATGAAATTCGTAAGAATGATGAAGGAACGAGGCACTGCCCCAGAAGGGTGGAGGTCAATGGCCCTAAGTAAATGGCGCATAGACGTATTTCGTCCATGGCGTGACCGAAAGCCAGTACCACTAATGTCAATAGTGCCCCCAAAGGAAAAATGGGCGAACAATATAGCTACGTTGAATATCAACGGCTTCCGGTCAAAAGAACTGGAATTCACTCACTTTTTAGAAACAGAACAAATCAGTATATGTGCAGTACAAGAAACCCTAGCTTCAAAGAGAGCATATCCCATCAAAGTATCAGACTATGTAGTATACACACAGCCTTGGTCAGAAGGGTTCAGAGGGCAAGCGATCTTCGTACGAGGACATCTATCCTCATACGCAGTCAATATCAAACCATACTACATACATATTAAAGTCAGCGGCCTACCAGGCGTCAATAAACCCATTCATGTAATTGCCGTATACCTAGCCTCTGGAGGAAACTTCAGACGAATTAGGAACGAACAAATACGGGAACTTTTGATACTAAACAGGAAGCTAATGACTGACGATGCGGATGCAAATATCATAATGTTGGGTGATTGGAACATGGAAGGACAGAAACTGAGCGAAAAACTACAGACCAGTAAAACTGGACTGCAGATATTTGAAACTCGAGGTTCTGCACTATCCCGATTCCCAGCAAATGGTAAACGGCCTCAGGACATTGATCACATAGTGGTCAATAGCAAAGCCCGAGTGCTGTGGAGAAAACCGCGAGTTCTGCGAAATTATGGTATAAGCGATCATAGACCAGTAGTTAGTGCCCTTAGGATGGTCATAATCGATGATACACCCCCCATCCCCACTTGGCGCTATGACACAAATGCCATAAAAAGATATGCCAGAGAAATGGTATACGATAATAGATGGAAGGCTCTCCCAGTTGAAGAATGCAAGGACCGGGAATATCTGGATAAAGCAACAGAAGCTTTTACAAAAACAATGGACACTGTGGCAAAAAACCTAGGGGTAAAAAAGCTCAGTGTACCAGAGAAGCCTTGCTTCCCAGCAAAACTAGTCAGAGCACTAGAGCGACGGAACAAGGCAGCAGAGGACCTATCAGAGGCAAGCCAAAAGGACCGGACCCCCTCAAAAAAGATAGTAGACAAATTCATGAAGGCCCAAAAAGTGTACAAGGAAATGCACGATACCTGGAAACTCAAGAATGAATATAAAATAGTGGGCTATACATGCAAGGACATCAGAGGATGTGAATATAAAGCACTATGGTCACGGCTAAGGGCAAAAATCAGTCATGAAGGTGCAACACAAGCAGTGAACCCAGTGAAGAATAAAGCTGGAAAACTGTGTACCACGATTGACGATATACTAGATGCGATAGCTGAACACTATGACTCCCTAGCAAATGATGACCCAGGCGAATCTCAGAACGAAGAGCACTGGAAAAACATCGACATGGGAGAACCGAGGAAATTGATGGAATTGGATCATGACATACAGTGGCCAGAAGTACTACTGTCCATCCGACGTATGAATAGAAATACAGCGGTGGGTAAGGATGAAATCCACATCAATGTCCTAAAGGAATTACAGTTTGAGGAATGTATGCAGACCATACTGGAAAAATACCCAAAAATGACAAGACCAGAACGTGTCAAATTTGCGTTACCAGAGTGGGAACTACCAATGGCACCTAAAACGCCAATGGGAAAAACATTCTTTGCAATACTGAAAATGGTATGGAAACTAGAACAGACCCCGACATCATGGGATGAGGTACTAATTACGAACCTCTTCAAAGCTGGTAACCCAGAACTATTGGTGAACTATCGAGGAATAAGTCTGGTCTCAGTAGCCTTCAAAGTCCTACTTGGAGTAATAGGTGACAGACTGTCAGTAGCATGTGAAGCAGCCGATATTATAGTCCCAGAACAAGCAGGATTCCGAAGGCATGAAGAAGCAGTTGCTCAATATATAGCAATGGCAGAAATAGTTAGACGACGCCGAATCAAAGGAATGTCAACGTACGGAGTATTTATTGACTTCAAGAAAGCGTATGACAAAGTCCACCATGAAGCAGTCTACCGAATACTGCACCACATGGGTGTGAGAGGGAAAGTCCTCAATATCATCAAAGCGATGTATAGAAACTCACAAATGACGGTGAGAGCAGGAGGACGTACATCGCGAACATTTGGAATGAAAAGGGAAACAGACAAGGCTGTCCTCTATCGCCATTGTTGTTCATACTGTTTGTGAACTACCTGTTGGATGAAGCATCTGCAGGAGGGGTAAGCGTCCCCGGAGTTCCAAAAACAGTCAGAGGAGGTCGGTGTGCTGGAGGACAGTATGCCGATGACCTTATAGGCCTCGAAGAAACGGTAGGAGCAGCACAACAATTCTGCTTGAACGTCGAAAAGTGGGGCCTAAAGTGGGGAATGGAACTGGGTATTCCTAAATGTGGAATACTCCTCTGGTCAGACAAAGAGGAGGAAAGAGGGCTATACTTGAAATCTGTATTCCCTACCCAAGAAGGCGACCTCCCCATAGTCAAATCCTACAAGTACCTGGGCATAGAGATGCTAGAGAACCTAGGAATTGACAGAGATAATGAAATGACACATTGTGTAAAACAAGCGGAAAAGGGAGAAAAGGTAGTGAATGCACTACGCCCAATATTGGTGGACCGCACATGGCCACTTCCTATCAAAGTAGCTTTGATTAGGACGCTGTTAATTTCAAAAATGGTATATGGATCTGAATGGGTGGGATACAAACAATCCCATGCTGCCCCAATGCAAAGAGTATTGAACAAAGCCATTAGATGGGCAATGGGAAACTCAAGCAAATCGGTAGCACAAGAACCATTCACCCTGTGCTATGAACTAGGAATACCGACCATTGAAGAGGAACAAGCCTCCCTTAGAGCGAGACTGAGTGCCAAACTACAGTTCTCCGAGAAATCTAAGACATGGATCAGGATATTACACACCCACCCAATGAGTGACCGGAAAAAGACATGGATAACAGGAAACTCACGATGGGAATCTCAGACATTACGAGACATAAACAAATATGGGGAAAGCAACCCACTACGAAGTTGGATTACAAGGGGCCATGAGGCAGAGCTTCATACACGATGCAATGAATATAGAAAAGAGGGACTTGATAATATGAGAAACTCAACGTGCAAAGTGGACAACCTT
>CP107703.1:75000-80000 GCA_025854295.1 Lyophyllum decastes | reverse complement strand
TGTAAGGCACGGTCACATCACAAACAAGGTAGACGGAGTTTACTGTATAACCAGATACAATAAACTAAAGACGGCTAAAGGGATAGTCTCGCAGAGAACCAAGTTGAAACATGTTTCAACCCCTACATGAAAACTTTCAAGTATGGGAGGGACCGACGAGATTTGGGAATGGAGCGCAGAGCATGCTGGATCGGTGACTATAGGAACAGAAGGCATATTGGATCTAGTGTCCAATGGGTGGTGAAGCGGAGAGGGTCAGTCCCATAAGAAGTGGTTACCACTTAAAATGCAGGTTATTTCGTGGGATGAAATAGAGTGAAACACGGTATGAAGTGAAACAAAGGCACAGGTCAGGCGAAATGTAGTCGTACCAGCAATGGAAAAGCAGCAGAGTATGCCTGACTTAAATACTGGAAGAGAGTATAGACGTTCATTACCTTCACACTATGGCTCCTCCCCAGACGCCCAAGCAAAGCACCGTTATCAGCGCTCCCCTTACGGGGGGCAAAGACCAATCGGCGAAAAAGCGAAAGGCAAAAGTGGAGGTAGTAGTCCCTGCCCCCTCTGAAAATCCTGCGGCTGAGAACAGCCTCACCCCCTCGACCAAGAGGGCCAGGAAAAAACAGAGGACGGTAGTGGACGGCATGGACGAGGATAAGGGAGACGGAGTTGAGGTCCCTATGAGCGAGGAAAAGTCGTCTGACGACGAGATGGAGATAGTTGGGGGTGATACCCCAAAACTCTCATCGCTCCTTGTATTAGGAGCACCGAACAAGGCATTGTCAGTTGACCAACTGACATGCCTTGTGAACAAGGGCCCTCGGGCCCTGTTCACCGTATCTCTGAACCCCTCAGTGGAGATGAAGGGCAGTCTGGCTCGCTCGGTGGAGAGTATCCTCGCGGATACAAAACCGAAACTGAGGGTAGAGGGCCGACAGAGCGTCGCGCCCAACACTGCCGTTTGGGGATGGGAGGGTGAACCTCACAAATTAAAACCGCGCTACCGTCTGATTTGGCCTAGTGACGACAGCGGCGTAAAGCACGTCGCTGCAGTTATGCTAATGAAGGATGCATGGCCGGTGAACATCCTACCAGATGGTGGATTTGGCGCAGGGGTCCGATGGGTTATCACAACCCCAAAGTTGAACATGAAGCTGTTAGCAGCTTGTGTCCCGGAGTTGGAAACGGCACACTCGAACGGAATCGCGTACATCGTGGCGTCCCAACGCTAGTAAGTCAATCTATAGTATTGACTTAATTGGTTACTAATATCAATTCTAGTGATGCGGACAGTAAAACCACGTCGGAATGGATCATCCAGGCCGAATGGCGGCGCCCCCTTACTATGGCGATGGATGTAATATGTACTAGGAAAGAAAGGAAATACGTGCTCACGTGTATCCGAGTAAGTCTCTAGTAAACGCAATCATCTGGAGACAAAGTCACTAAAAGAACTATGAATAGGCCTGCACCTTTTGTGCACGAGGGGATGTACAGACCCTACTACACCACCCGAGAGACTGCCTGATGCTTAAGCGCGTCAACCGAACCTTGGAAGCCGAACGCCGCAATGATGTAGAAGTTAGAGGCGACGGAATATTCTGGCATGAGGGCGTTCGCAACATGGAGCAGGCCACGTTGTGGGAAATGAAGGACAGGCTCGACGCCGTCGAGAGGGAATTAGGTGAAGGCAAAAAGGCCAAAGGTGAGAAGACCGGCCCTAAGTCTCACTTTACAGGTGGCAGCGGCCCTCGTGCAAAGGCGCCTTACTATAAGGAACACCTGAACAAGCGCAAGGATGACCCGGCCGCCTAGTCTCCCCTACCTATTAGAGTACAGACTTACATGTACGACAGAACTATGTTTACCCCCCCCCCCCCTCAAAAAAAAATATACCATCGTGATCAATCCTCCCGGTGTGATAAATGAGTCTGAGATTATAAGTCTGCAGGGAAAAATAGTGAAGAGAGCTATGCCCAAGTAAGACCTAAGTTAACCAACAAAAATGGTAGATATAAGTAAGTAAATATTATTAGCTAGTGACCGCGACAGAAGCCGCAAATAGTAGTTAGTTATAGTAAGTAAGTAATACCCTGACAGAAGCTAGGACCGGAAAACTGACAGACAATAGGATTAGAAACTGACAGAAGTCGGAATCGAAGACTAACAAAAGCCAGAATTATAAACTGACAGAAGTCAGAGACAGCATTGACAGAAGTCAATAACACGAACGAAGACAGAACGAGATGAAGTTGAGAACTGGGGGATAGATTCCTTGTTACCACAAACCAGTGGTGATAAGTTGGTTGTCAGCATAACTTGAGAGGATGTCTAGATAGGTGTCGGAAAACGTAAGGGGTATATGCAGGCATATACACTGGAAACTCGCATGAATCGAAGGGCCTAAGTAACGGGCGGGCAAATCCTTGGGGCTGTAGGCAATTGTGGATGGACAAGGGGAGTTGAAGCATGGACGTTGAGTGAACTAATGCCTAAGTTACACTGATCAGCTATGTGGATGCGTTCTCCGGACCTAGCACTCAAAAATTTTATAACACTCATGGCACAATACACTTCAAACCAAGGCAACACTGATGTCCCGGCATTACAGGGACGCAATGTACAGTTTGAGGTGACTGAAAACATTGCGTCAATACGAGAGGGGTTACCTCAAAAGGGAGAAGGGTCCCAAAACGTTGTCAGACAACAGGGTGTGATAGGTTTGTCCTGTTTAACACAGGACAACTCACAATTCCTGAAGTATATACTGAACTGAAAGCATTCCTGAGACCAGAAATGTATCAAGGTATAGTATCACTGACAAAAGTCCAATCAGTCAATAGACCAGTGCGGATAGACATGTATGTCAAAAGCACAGTAGCAGCGGGCCTGACCCGAACTATTAAATCTAAAACGACAGAACGGACAATGAAATTCGTAAGAATGATGAAGGAACGAGGCACTGCCCCGGAAGGGTGGAGGTCAATGGCCCTAAGTAAATGGCGCATAGACGTATTTCGTCCATGGCGTGACCGAAAGCCAGTACCACTAATATCAATAGTGCCCCCAAAGGAAAAATGGGCGAACAATATAGCAACGTTGAATATCAACGGCTTCCGGTCAAAAGAACTGGAATTCACTCACTTCCTAGAAACAGAACAAATCAGTATATGTGCAGTACAAGAAACCCTAGCCTCAAAAAGAGCATACCCCATCAAAGTATCAGACTACGTAGTATACACACAGCCTTGGTCAGAAGGGTTTAGAGGGCAAGCGATATTTGTACGAGGACACCTATCCTCATACGCAGTCAATATCAAACCGTACTACATACATATTAAAGTCAGCGGCCTACCAGGCGTCAATAAACCCATTCATGTAATTGCCGTATACCTAGCCTCTGGAGGAAACTTCAGACGAATTAGGAACGAACAAATACGGGAACTTTTGATACTGAACAGGAAGCTAATGACTGATGACGCGGATGCAAATATCATAATGCTGGGTGATTGGAACATGGAAGGACAGAAATTGAGTGAAAAACTACAGACTAGCAAAACTGGACTGCAGATATTTGAAACTCGAGGATCTGCACTATCCCGATTCCCAGCAAATGGTAAACGGCCTCAGGACATTGATCACATCGTTGTCAATAGCAAAGCCCGAGTGCTGTGGAGAAAACCGCGGGTTCTGCGAAATTATGGTATAAGTGATCATAGACCAGTAGTTAGTGCCCTTAGGATGGTCATAATCAATGATACACCCCCCATCCCCACTTGGCGCTATGACACAAATGCCATAAAAAGATATGCCAGAGAAATGGTATACGATAATAGATGGAAGGCTCTCCCGGTTGAAGAATGTAAGGACCGGGAATACCTGGACAAAGCAACAGAAGCCTTTACAAAAACAATGGACACTGTGGCAAAAAACCTAGGGGTAAAAAAGCTCAGCGTACCAGAAAAGCCATGCTTCCCAGCAAAACTAGTCAGAGCACTAGAGCGACGAAACAAGGCAGCAGAGGATCTATCAGAGGCGAGCCAGAAGGACCGGACCCCCTCAAAAAAGATAGTCGACAAATTCTTAAAAGCCCAAAAAGTGTACAAAGAAATGCACGATACCTGGAAACTCAAGAATGAATACAAAATAGTGGGCTATACATGCAAGGACATCAGAGGATGTGAATATAAAGCATTATGGTCACGGCTAAGGGCAAAAATCAGCCATGAAGGTGCAACACAAGCAGTAAACCCAGTGAAGAACAAAGCTGGAAAACTGTGTACCACGATTGACGATATACTAGATGCAATAGCTGAACACTATGACTCCCTAGCAAATGATGACCCAGGCGAATCCCAGAATGAAGAGCACTGGAAAAACATCGACATGGGAGAACCAAGGAAATTGATGGAATTGGATCATGACATACAGTGGCCAGAAGTACTACTGTCCATCCGTCGTATGAATAGAAATACAGCGGTGGGTAAGGATGAAATCCACATCAATGTCCTGAAGGAATTACAGTTTGAAGAATGTATGCAGACCATACTGGAAAAATACCCAAAAATGACAAGACCAGAACGTGTCAAATTTGCGTTACCAGAGTGGGAACTACCAATGGCGCCCAAAACACCAATGGGAAAGACATTCTTTGCAATACTGAAAATGGTGTGGAAACTAGAACAGACCCCGACATCATGGGATGAGGTACTAATAACGAACCTCTTCAAAGCTGGTAATCCAGAACTAATGGTGAACTATCGAGGAATAAGTCTGGTCTCAGTGGCCTTCAAAGTTCTACTCGGAATAATAGGTGACAGACTGTCAGTAGCATGTGAAGCAGCTGATATTATAGTCCCAGAACAAGCAGGATTCCGAAGACATGAAGAAGCAGTTGCTCAATATATAGCAATGGCAGAAATAGTTAGACGACGCCGAATCAAAGGAATGTCAACGTATGGAGTGTTTATTGACTTCAAGAAAGCGTATGACAAAGTCCA
>CP107703.1:0-5000 GCA_025854295.1 Lyophyllum decastes | reverse complement strand
GAGCAAAGGCCCCCAGGCCGTGCTCGCCGTCGCCTTGAACCCCTCGGTGGAGATCAAGGGCAACCTAGCCCGCTCGGTGGAAAGTATCCTAGCGGATACAAAACCGAAATTGCTAGTGGAAGGCCGACAGAGCGTCGCGCCCAATACCGCCGTTTGGGGATGGGAGGGGGAACCCATAACCCTAAAGCCGCGTTACAGACTGATTTGGCCCACTGACGGCAGCGGCGTAAAGCACGTCGCTGCAGTCATGCTAATGAGGGAAGCGTGGCCGGTAAACATCCTACCGAATGGCGGGTATGGCGCGGGGGTACGATGGGTTATTACAACTCCAAAGGTAGACATAAAGCTACTAACGGCTTGTGTCTCGGAGTTGGAAGCGGCCCACTCAAACAGCATTGCCTACATAGTGGCATCCCAACGCTAGTAAGTCAATTGTTATAATTGACTTGACTGGTTACTGATACCAGTTATAGCAATGTGGATAACAAGCCCACGCCGGAATGGGTCATCCAAGTCGAATGGCACCGGCCTCTTACCATGGCCCTCGATATTGTTTATATGAGGAAGGAAAGGAAATACGTATTCACGTGTATCCGAGTAAGTCCTTAATAAACATAGTCATCTAGGGACAGAGTCACTAAAAAACCATGATAGACCTGCACCTTCTGTGCACGAGGGGAGGTAAAAGCCCTCCAACACCACCCAAGGGAGTGCGTGATGCTCCAACGCGTTAACCAGACCCTGGAAGCCGCGCGCCGCAACGACGTAGAAGTCAAGGGCGACGGAATAGCCTGGCACGAGGGCGTCCGTAACGTGGAACAGGCCACGATATGGGAGATGAAGGATAGACTCGACGCCGTCGAGAAGGATCTGGGGGAGGTCAAAGGGCCAAAGGCGAGCAGACCGGCCCTAAACCCAATCACGCAGGTGGTAGTGGACCTCGCGCCTGAGCGCCTTATAACAAGGAACGTCAATACAAACGCAAGGATGCCCCGGCCACCTAGTCCCCCTACCCACCTTAGAGTACATAGATATGTACCGTAGCATTATGTTTACCCCCCCCACAAACAAAAAAAAAAAAATATACCATCGTGATTAATCCCCCTCAGTGTGATAATTGAGTATAGACTATAAGCCTCTGGGAAAAATAGTGAAGAGAACTATGCCCAAGTAAGACCCAAGTTAACCAATGTAAGAGGGTCAGTAAATATAAGTAAGTAGTTAGGATTGGCTAGTGACACGACGACAGAAGCCGTGAATAGTAGTTAGTTGTAATAAGTTAATAGTAACTGACAGAAGCCAGGACCGAAATACTGACAGAAGTTAGGATTGGATATTGACAGATGTCAGAACCGAGTAATAACAAAAGCCAGGACTACGAACCGACAGAGGTCAGAGACGACGTTGACAGAAGTCAATAACGGGCATAAGGACAGATTGAGATGAGGTTGAGAACTGGGGGTTAGATTCCTTGTTACTACAAATCAGTAGTAACTGAGTTGGTTGTCGGCATAACCTGAGAGGATGTCTAGATAGGTGTCGGAAAACGTAAGGGGTATATGCGGGCATATACTCTGGAAAACTCGCATGAATCGAAGGGCCTAAGTAATGGGCAGCAAATCCTTGGGGCTGTGGGCAATTGTGGATGGACAAGGGGAGTTGAAGTTGGACGTTAAGTGGACTAATGCCTAAGTCACACGGATCAGCTATGTGGATGCGTTCTCCGACCTAGCACTTCAAATTTACAACACCAATGGCACAATACAATTCAAACCAAGGCAATATTGATGTCCTGGCATTACAGGGACGTAATGTACAGCCTGAGGTGACTGATAACATTGCGTCAACACGAGAGGGGGTTACCTCAAAGGGAGAAGGGTCCCAAAACGTTGTCAAACAACAGGGTGTGACAGGTTCGTCCTGTTTAATACAGGGCGACTCACAATTCCTGAAATATACACTGAACTAGAAGCATTTCTGAGACCAGAAATGTACCAGGGTATAATATCACTGACAAAGGTCCAATCAGTCAATAGACCAGTGCGGATAGACATGAATGTCAAAAGCACGGTAGCAGCGGGCCTGACCCGAACTATCAAATCTAAAACGACAGAACGGACAACAAAATTTGTTAAAGTGATGAAAGAGCGAGGCACTGCCCCAGAAGGGTGGAGGTCAATGGCCCTAAGTAAATGGCGCATAGACGTGTTCCGTCCATGGCGTGACCGAAAGCCAGTACCACCAATATCAATAGTGCCCATAAAGGAAAAATGGGCGAATAACATAGCAACGTTGAATATCAACGGCTTCCGGTCAAAAGAACTGGAATTCACCCACTTCCTAGAAACAGAACAAGTCAGTATATGTGCAGTACAAGAAACCTTAGCCTCAAAAAGGGCATACCCCATCAAAGTGCAGGACTATGTAGTATATACACAGCCCTGGACGGAAGGGTTCAGAGGACAGGCGATATTTGTGAGAGGACATCTATCCTCATACGCAGTCAATATCAAGCCATACTACATACATATTAAAGTCAGTGGCCTACCAGGCGTCAATAAACCTGTCCACGTAATTGCCGTATACCTAGCCTCTGGAGGGAACTTCAGACGAGTCAGGAATGAACAAATACGTGAACTATTGATACTGAACAGAAAATTGATGACTGACGACGCGGATACAAAGATCATAATGTTGGGTGACTGGAACATGGAAGGGCAGAAACTGAGTGAAAAACTACAGACCAGTAAAACTGGATTGCAGATCTTTGAAACTCGTGGATCCGCGCTATCCCGATTCCCAACCAATGGTAAACGGCCTCAGGACATTGACCACATAATAGTCAATAGCAAAGCCCGAACGCTGTGGAGGAGACCGCGAGTTCTGCGAAATTATGGTATAAGTGATCATAGACCAGTAGTTAGTGCCCTTAGGATGGCCATCACCGATGATACACCCCCCATCCCCACTTGGCGCTATGACACGAATGCCATAAAACGATATGCCAGAGAAATGGTATACGATAATAGATGGAAGGCTCTCCCAGTCGAAAAATGCAACGACCGAGAATACCTGGACAAAGCAACAGAAACTTTCACAAAAACAATGGACACAGTGGCGAAAGGCCTAGGGGTAAAGAAACTCAGTGTACCAGAAAAACCATGTTTCCCAGCAAAACTAGTCAGAGCACTAGAGCGGCGAAACAAGGCTGCAGGGGAACTATCAGAGGCGAGCAAAAAAGCTCAGACGCCCACAAAAAAGATAGTTGATAAATTCTTGAAAGCCCAAAAAACGTACAACCAAATGCACGATACCTGGAAACTCAAGAATGAATACAAGATAGTGGGCTATACATGCAAAGACATCAGAGGATGTGAATATAAAGCACTATGGTCACGACTAAGGGCAAAAATCAGTCATGAAGGTGCAACACAAGCAGTAAACCCAGTAAAAAATAAGGCTGGAAAACTGTGTACCACGATTGATGATATACTGGACGCTATAGCCGAACACTATGACTCCCTAGCAAATGATGACCCAGGCGAATCACAGAATGAAGAGCACTGGAAAACATCGACATGGGAGAACCCCGGAAATTGATGGAATTGGACCACGACATACAGTGGCCAGAAGTACTACTGTCCATCCGACGTATGAATAGAAATACAGCGGTGGGTAAAGATGAAGTCCACATCAATGTCCTGAAAGAATTGCAATTTGAAGAATGTATGCAAACCATACTGGAAAAATACCCTAATATGACTAGACCAGAACGAGTCAAATTTGCGTTACCAGAATGGGAACTACCAATAGAAGCCAAAACCCCAATGGGAAAGACATTCTTTGCAATACTAAAAATGGTATGGAAATTAGAACAGACCCCGACATCATGGGATGAGGTGTTGATAACAAACCTCTTTAAAGCTGGTAATCCAGAACTAATGGTGAACTATCGAGGGATAAGTCTGAGCAGTGGCCTTCAAAGTCCTACTTGGAATTATTGGTGACAGACTATCAGTGGCATGCGAAGCAGCTGATATTATAGTCCCAGAACAAGCAGGATTTCGAAGGCATGAAGAAGCAGTTGCTCAATACATAGCAATGGCAGAAATAGTTAGACGACGCCGAGTCAAGGGAATGTCAACGTATGGAGTATTCATCGACTTCAAAAAAGCGTATGACAAAGTCCACCACGAAGCAGTCTGTATACTACACCATATGGGTGTAAGAGGGAAGGTCCTCAACATTATCAAAGCGATGTATAGAAACTCGCAGATGACGGTTAGAGCAGGAGGCCGTACATCACGAACATTTGGAATGAAAAGAGGAAACAGACAAGGCTGTCCTCTATCACCATTACTGTTCATACTATTTGTGAACTACCTGCTGGATGAAGCATCTGCAGGAGGGGTAAGCGTCCCTGGAGTTCCAAAGACAGTAAGAGGGGGGACGGTGTGCTGGAGGACAGTATGCCGATGACCTAATAGGCCTGGAAGAGACGGTAGAGGCAGCACAACAATTCTGCCTGAACGTCGAAAAATGGGGCCAAAAATGGGGGATGGAACTAGGTATCCCAAAATGTGGGATACTCCTCTGGTCAGATAAGGAGGAGGAAAGAGGACTATACCTGGAATCAGAATTCCCTACCCAGGAAGGTGATATCCCCATAGTCAAATCCTATAAGTACCTGGGCATAGATATGCTAGAGAACTTAGGAATTGACAGGGAAAATGAGATGGCACATTGTGTGAAGCAAGCGGAGAAGGGAGAAAAGGTAGTAAATGCACTACGCCCTATATTGGTGGACCCAACGTGGCCACTTCCTATCAAAGTAGCTTTGATTAGGACGCTGTTAATCTCAAAAATGGTATACGGATCAGAATGGGTGGGATACAAACAATCTCATGCTGCCCAATGCAAAGAGTACTGAACAAAGCCATCAGATGGGCAATGGGAAACTCAAGCAAATCAGTTGCCCAAGAACCGTTTACCCTGTGTTA